>SNVD02006107.1:0-24181 GCA_013180625.2 Boswellia sacra
TTTTGTGATTGTCATATGGTCGTCTATCTGTACGTGAGGAATTAGATATCACCGGAGTCTGCCCAAGGTAATTTGCTTGATAAATTTCCTCTGCATCAGCATGGCTAGAGATCCTTGCCAATGCTTCTTGGTACGTGCGTGGGAGGTTAACAGAGAATTTCCATGCTAGAGGGAGCTCCCCTTTGATTCCCTGGACCAAACCTTGCATAGCATAACCATCATTAAATATATCCACTCGGGCAACCTCCCGCTGGTACCTGTCCACAAATGCACGGAGGGATTCATGACGACCCTGCTTGATTGAAAGAAGGCTCTGTGCTGGTCGACTTCTTGTCTTCATATTGCTAAAGTGCGTGAGAAAACTACGAGCAAGCTCATCAAAGCTGGAGATGGATGCGGCTGGTAACCTTGTATCTCCATATGAGAAACAAAAGAGTCTAAATGTTCTGGGGGGTCTGTCGTCCCTTGGTAAAGCTCAAGTTGCGACACCAGAAATCCGTACGGGTATCTTTCCCTAAGGATATCTTCAGCAAAGGGTGACTCCCATTGTGGACGACCATCCTCTTCTCCTTCTGAACGTTTAATCAGCTTCTCCAGTTTATGAATTTTTTCATCCATTTCTCGCTTGAATTCCGCATAATGATTATCCGATGTTTCCTCTTTTGAGACATCCATTGGAACAATATCTGGGCGATGATTCTTACTTCTAGGTGGTGAGCTGTGGCGATTTCTTTTTGACTGATAGTCGCCCCTTGGAGCGTAAGGACCATGATAAGAATAGGCTGGCTGATCAACATTACTTCCTTTTAGTCCTTGCTCAACGCTTGTATGGCGCTTTTTATTTAAAGAGTGACGAAGGTCTACTGCTGCCAATCATTGTTCAGATATGATATGTGAAGAAGAGGGAATCTTTGGGCGACCATCCCCTCCTTGAACAATAGGATAGGAAAGATTTGGTTGAATGACCTGATGGAGAGGTAATCCAGTAGTCTGGGCAATTAGGTCAGTATGCCCACCAACATCCATCAGGATATTAGGTACTACCATAGCACTCATTGGGTTATTTCCAACAGTAATTGCAGCCTGTTGAGTACTTTGTCCAAAAGCTTGGTTGAACATAGTCACTATACGGTTAATTTGTTCACCAAAATTTTGCATGGTATGCTCCATGGTTGTCAATCGACTCGTCTTGCCTTTCCTTGGTCTCCTAAGTGGAAGTCGGGGTTGCTTGGGGTTAGGGCCTATCCCAGAGGATATCACTAAAGCTCTCCCTATATCAACTACCCTTCGACGTCGGGGAGGTGCTTCTACCTCGATTTCTTCATCAACCTCTAGGGAGGTTGAGTGTTGGAATGCGTGGCTCATGATGTGTTTGATTACGTTTGGAAGGAAGTAACAACTAAAGAGGCTTAGATTGTCGTTCCCACAGACAGCGCCAACTGTTGATGCACGATTTTCGAACAGCCGGCAAGTGGGTCGGAGCCCGAATTGTACGTCGGGTCCAATCATGAGAACAAAGAAAAATAGTTAGGGGTGCCGGCGGTGGTGCCGGCGAAGACTCTCCGACGCTCAAGTCAGTTTCCAACACTCCGAAATTTTCAAGGAGAATTTCCTAAAGAGAAAAGCTCTCAAAAGCAAAGGAAATTTAGAGAGAGAATGAGTTCAGAAAAGTGTGCATACCTTGAGCAAAAGTTTGGAGGGTTTATATAGGTATTAGGAGGAGTCATCGTGGGGCCCAGATAATATGCCTAAATAACGGGCTTCAGTAATGGGCTTACTGTATTAGATTTAATTGAGGCCCAATTTTGTTATGGCCATAACAAGACCTAAAAACTTCTTTAAAAGTTTTGAAATCAAGCATAAAACAAAAACAAAGAAAAATTATCCATGTAAACAAGGGAAAAGTAAAGCAAATCAAACATAAAATAGCAAAATTATGTTTTTCTTATCACCATAAAAAAGGGGAAAAAAAAAAGAAAATAAATGTGCTTCTACTTTCGTAGGTAAAACTAAATGTTTAAGAAGTTGTTTCGTTTTGATTTTCATATTTGGATCGATAATAGTTTATGTTGGAGGCCTTGTTTTATAATTTAAGAGAAATTGATTAGAATTTTCTTGTAAGAAAAAAAAAAACACATACACACGGATCTTTAATTCAAAAGAAAAAAATTATTTAAATTGTCTGATGAATGATTTTAATGAAGCTAGACATAAAGAAAAAAGAAAGGTAATAGATTTGATTTTTTACTAAACTCTGGATATTTAAAAACTATATTTAAAAATGATAGTTTTGATATTATCTATTTAAAATATATTTATAGAGGTACTATAAGGAGTTTGAATAACAACACTACTATTTTATATATCCTTGTATTACTCCACTTGAGCCCGAAACTATTTACCTCCCACTAAATTTTGGTTCTATACCGCCATCTTGATTCATTGGAAGGCAACCCAATTGTTCTGGGGATGGACAACAATATTTCAACGCAAGCTAACAATTGAGAAGGGCGATAACAACATTATGTGAAAAATATCCAGGGATCGAAGTAGAGAATATATAATTTTGACTAACAATTATCCGTTCACTTGAAGACATGAAATAGATAAAAAGAGTGTTTAGAAAGGTATTTTAGAAACGAATTAAGAGATATTTATCGATTATATTTTTTAAACAAATTTATTTAAGAGAGTTTCCAAACAGCTTTGACAGGCTTAAATAACAATACTCAATGAAACAGCACATGTCATTCATATGAGAAACAGAGAAAGCCTAGGAAAGCATAACAAGACAATCAAAATTCAGGATGGCCAACTGGAGTAGCCCAATATTTTTTTCTTGCAGAAAACTGAGTCTAAAGCTATCCCAAATACGATTCCAAATTGATGAGCTCATGCATGACATGCATGAGTTCTAGAATTCTGCTGAGCTCATGCATGACATGCATGGCTTCCAGAATCCCTCCCATGTGAATGCATTGAGAGTTAAATTAGTTAGGCACCTCCAATTTTGAAAGTCAAAGGAAGTAGCCAAATTTGATTTGAATTTGTATGCAGAATTTTCCCTATAAATATGGGACGAATTCTGCCTTGTTTAAGCATCACAGAGATTCCAGAGAGAGTCCAGAGTTTAAACCAGAGAGTTTAGGATTAAGAGAGAGAGCCAGGAGAGCTCCAGAAATTTTAGGGGAGTTTTTGTATAATTCTTGTACATTAATTTTCTCTGTTAATACAAGTAATTTTTCTCCCAAATTCTGCTCTGAGTTCTTATTACATCCCAACAAGTGGTATCAAAGCCTCGTTGAGCTCCTGGAACGTCAGAACAGAAAGGAAAAATTCAGAGAAAATTTGTCCCCTGTTTCTGGAAAATTTCGATTTTTCGGAAAGTCATCGAATTTCGAATTTGAAGTGTCCAGTGTGTTCGTGACGTCGTCCTGATCATTCTGCAATTTTCCGGCGACCGATCTGACGTCCAGAGAGGCCGCATGCGCCTCCGACCTGGTCTGCAAGTGGGCGTCACTCGCTCCACGTGCTGCACACGCCATTCCAAGGAAGAAGACGACCACGTCAGCGCCACGACACCAGCCACGTCAGCAGGTCGCCACGTCAGCGTGCCACGTGTCGCCACGTCAGAGCCACATCAGCATAGTGGACCCCACCTGCCATGTCAGCAAAACGTTGGAAAATTACATTTTGGCCCCTGTATTTCTGGGTAATTACATTTTGACCCCTGAATTTCTAAAATTTACATTTCAGTCCTTAGGAAATATCAGTTTGGCCCCTGTAATTCTGATAAATACATTATGCCCCTTTTTAGTTTCTGAAATTTCAGTTTAGCCCTTAAGAAATTTCAGTTTAGTCCTTAAAGTTTCCAAGCTTAGTATTTATTGTATAAAAAGAATTTTTGAGCCCCGGAAGAGGCTATTCCACCTAATTTGACCGTTCCGGACGTAACGGTGGGCTTGGATTTTTGAAATTCAATTTCCATTTTAGTGAATTAATTATTCTAAAATGGAAGAATCATCCGGAGCCCTGATAAAATTGACTGCTACAAATTACACACTATGGAGGCCCAGGATGGAGGATCTCCTTAGTTGTAAAGATCTATATGACCCTATAGAATTTGAAGGGCAGAGACCTGAGACAGAAAAAGAGGCAGAGTGGAAGAAAATTAATAGAAAGTGCATCGGTCAGATCAGACAATGGATCGATCATAGTGTCTTCCACCATGTAGCCAAAGAAACAGATGCATATACTCTATGAAAAAAATTAAAGAGTATGTATCAAGCCAAGTCAGCACGGAACAAAGCCATCCTGATGAGACGGCTTGTGAACTTGAAGTTACAGAGCGGAACTCCTGTAGCAGAACATACAAGTGAGTTCCAGAACTTGGTGAATCAGTTGACAGCAGTCGATTTACAGCTTGGAGACGAGGAACAAGCACTTCTACTTCTCAGTTCCCTTCCAGATTCATGGGAGACATTAGTGGTCTCCATCAGTAATTCAGCACTCGGAGGCAAACTTACCTTGTCAATGGTTAAGGATGCCTTGATGAACGAGGAGGCGAGAAGAAAAAATGCAGGCACCAGTTAAGATGAAGCCTATATCACAGAGAATCGAGGAAGACAGTCTCGAGGTGAAGACTGGAGAAGAGGTAGAAGCAAAAGCAGAGGCAGATCAAGGGGCAAGTCATCAGATGGGCGGAGACCCACATACAAGTGCTACAACTGTGGCAAAGAGGGACATTTGAAGAGAAATTGTCGCAGTCTTCGGAAGAAGAACCAGGAGAGTTCACAGGCACAAAGCAACGAAGAACCACGAGTTACAGTGGTAGAAGATGTAACCATCTGTGCAGAAGAGACGTGCTTCCACACAGCAGATCAAGGAGTAGAATGGGTCATTGACACAGCAGCTTCCTGCCACGTCACTCCTTGCAGAGAAATCTTCACCACGTACAAAGCAGGGGACTTTGGGATAGTGAAGATGGGAAACAACAGCACCGCCAAAATCATGGGAATTGGTGATATTCAATTCCAAACGAACGTCGGATGCAAAATAACTTTAAAGGACGTTCGTCATGTGCCAGATCTTCGACTCAACTTGCTCTCAGTAAAAGCCTTTGATCAGCAAGGTTATGAGAGCTGCTTCACCAACGGTACATGGAAGATGTTGAAAGGGGTCATGGTGGTTGCTCGAGGTAAATTATGTGACAATCCTTACAGGACTCATGTAAAGATAAACGGAGAGAGCCTTCATGTAGCAGAGCACATGGTATCTCTAGATTTGTGGCATAAAAGGCTCGGTCACATGGGTGAAAAGGGTTTATCAACCCTTCAGAAAAAGAAGCTGATCACTGTTTCCAAGGATGCAGCGTCTCATCCTTACGACTATTGTTTGTATGGAAAACAACGGAGGGTGTCATTCAGCTCCTCATCAGTGAAGAAATCAAAGCTATTGGAGCTAGTACACAGTGATGTATGCGGACCTCTCGAAGTCGAGTCCTTAGGCGGTAAAAGGAATTTCTTGACCTTTATTGATGATGCATCTCGGAAAGTGTGGGTGTATTTCCTCAGAACGAAGGATGAAGTTCTGGAGAAGTTCAAGGAGTTTCACGCCATGGTAGAACGTGAAACAGGTAAAAAATTAAAATGCCTTCGATCAGATAACGGAGGTGAATATACCTCCAGAGAGTTCAATGCCTACTGTCGAAGATATGGCATTCGACATGAAAGAACAGTCCCACGCACACCACAGCATAATGGAGTGGCCGAGAGAATGAATAGAACCATCATGGAACGGGTCAGAAGCATGCTCAGATTGGCTAAGTTACCCAAGCCATTCTGGGGGGAGGCAGTTCGCACCGCCTGTTACTTAATCAACAGAGCACAATCGGCACCACTGAACTTCGAGATTCCAGAAAAGGTATGGTCTAACAAAAAGCCCTCCTATAATCATTTGAAAGTGTTTGGTTGTTTAGCCTTCGTACATGTATCAAAGGAGCTCAGACAGAAGCTCGATGCAAGAACTGTTCCATGTATCTTCATCGGCTATGGAGATGAAGAATTCGGATACAGATTATGGGATCCCAAAGAAAAGAAAGTCATCCGGAGCAGAGATGTCGTATTTCACGAAGACCAAACATATGAAGACGCTGAAAAGACAACAATATCTACAAATCCCACTAGCAGTGCCCCAGATATTGTTGCAGACTCAACACCAAATGCCACAAGAAATGATGAAGTACCAGAAGAAGTTCCAGAAGCAGATCAGAGGAGGAAAATGAAGAGATTGCTGAGCCGGGGGAGCCACAATCACCTATAGAAGCTGCTATACCTCCTGAAAATGAAGAACCTCAGCTACGACGATCTGAGCGAGGTCGGATTCCGTCGAGGAGATATCCGGAATCAGAGTACACACTGCTTACTGATGAGGGGGAGCCAGAAAGCTTTCATGAAGCTTTATCTCATCCAGACAAAGAACGATGGCTGCATGCAATGCAAGATGAATGAATTCTCTAGAGAAGAACAAAACTTATGAACTGGTCGAACTCCCAGATGGAAAGAAGGCACTGAAGAACAAGTGGGTATTCAAGCTCAAGAAAGATGGAACATGAAAGGTGATAAAGCACAAAGCCCGATTGGTGGTAAAAGGATTCCTTCAGAAGAAAGGAATTGACTTTGATGAAATATTCTCACCGGTGGTAAAAATGTCCTCAATCCGCGTCATCCTCAGATTGACAGCAAGTCTTGATTTGGAGCTTGAACAGATGGATGTGAAGACAGCATTTCTTCATGGAGTCTTGCATGAAGAAATCTACATGGAGCAGCCAGAAGGTTTCGAGGTTCCAAAAAAAGAACACCTCGTGTGCAAGCTCAAAAAGAGCTTGTATGGCCTCAAACAAACACTAAAGCAATGGTACAAGAAGTTTGACTCCTTCATGGTGAGTCATGGGTACAAAAGAACCGCTGCAGACCAATGCGTCTACTTTCAGAAACTTCCAGGTGGAGACTTTGTTGCATTAATATTATATGTGGACGACATGTTGATCGTCAGAAAAGATGCAACAAGAATAAAGCAGCTGAAGAATGAACTATCAAAAACCTTCGATATGAAGGACTTGGGACCAGCTCAGCAAATCTTGGGGATGCACATTCGTCGAGACAGGAAACAAAAGAAATTATGGCTGTCTCAAGAAAAATATGTTGAACGTGTGATCCAAAGGTTCAACATGGATAGTGCCAAGCCAGTTAATGTACCACTGGCTAATCATTTCAAGCTGAGTAAGAGATCATGTCCCTCATCCAAGAAAGAGATAGAGGACATGGCGTCGGTGCCCTATTCTTCTGCTGTAGGAAGTTTGATGTATGCCATGGTGTGTACAAGGCCAGATATTGCTCATGCTGTAGGAGTCGTGAGCAGATTTCTTTCCAATCCAAGGAAAGAACATTGGGAGGCAGTCAAGTGGATTCTCAGATACCTTAAAGGTACTTCGAAGATATGCTTGTGTTACGGGGGAGCTGATCCAATCTTGGAAGGCTATACAGATTCAGATATGGTCGGAGATCCTGATAGTAGGAAATCTACATCAGGTTTTGTTTACACTTTTGCAAGGGGAGCTGTATCATGGCAGTCAAGACTATAAAAGTGTATTGCGCTATCCACGACAGAGGCAGAATACATTGCCGCAGCGGAAGCTGGAAAAGAAATGTTATGGCTGAAGCGATTTCTCCAAGAACTTGGGATTGAGCAAAAGGAGTATAAAGTACACTGTGACAGTCAAAGTGCTCTAGATTTGAGCAAGAATTCAGTCTATCATTCTCGAACGAAGCATATCGACATCCGCTATCATTGGATACGAGAGGTGATGGACAAGCAACTGTTGAAACTAGTGAAGATCCATACTAAAGAGAATCCAGCCGACATGTTAACAAAAGTGGTCACCAGAGACAAGCTAGAACTATGCAGAGACATAGTTGGATTAGAAGCTGTCTAATTACTTTTGTTGTTACTCCTTTTCACATGGGATGGAGGGGGAGAATTGATGAGCTCATGCATGATATGCATGAGTTCTAGAATTCTGCTGAGCTCATGCATGACATGCATGGCTTCCAGTATCCCTCCCATGTGAATGCATTGAGAGTCAAATTAGTTAGGCACCTCCAATTTTGAAAATCAAAGGAAGTAGTCAAATTTGATTTGAATTTGTATGCAGAATTTTTCCTATAAATATGGGACGAATTCTGCCTTGTTTAAGCATCACAGAGATTCCAGAGAGAGTCCAGAGTCTAAACCAGAGAGTTTAGGATTGAGAGAGAGAGCCAGGAGAGCTCCAGAAATTTTAGGGGAGTTTTTGTATAATTCTTGTACATTAATTTTCTCTGTTAATACAAGTAATTTTTCTCCCAAATTCTGTTCTGAGTTCTTATTACATCCCAACACAAATACCGTTCCTATGATGATACCGTCTTTGTTTATTATTGATTCCTTGGGTGCCCCCACAGGAATTTGATCAACACTATCATTTTTCAGACAAGAGATCCGAAAATCACCACAAAGATTATTCCCTTCGAAGCTTGAATTTGGAAAAGTCAGAAACTGACCTCCTGAAGGGATCTTCCCGTAGAGTTGATTGAAGGCAAC
Organism: Boswellia sacra; assembly: GCA_013180625.2. Lineage (NCBI taxonomy): Eukaryota > Viridiplantae > Streptophyta > Magnoliopsida > Sapindales > Burseraceae > Boswellia > Boswellia sacra. The sequence goes on from SNVD02006107.1 coordinate 8,641, forward strand.
ACTAAACTCGGACAGAAAGCTCAGCCTTATCAATGAAGATGGTATTGTCCCTGTTAGATGATTATGGGACAAATCTAAAAACTCCAAGCTTGTCATACCAGATAATTCGCCCGGAATTGGTCCTGATAAATTGTTAGCTTCCAAATTCAAGACATGGAGTTTTTTCAGATTCCCAAACTCTGGCCAGATTGAGCCACTAAGAAAATTATTGCTAAGGTCAAGAGTTGGTGGAAAACTCCAAACTTGATTATACTGCAACCCTCTGGCACTTGAATTCCTGAACAAGAAAAAGGGAAAATCCGGCCAAGGTTCCTCCAATGAGATATTCCTGTTGATGAGGCTTGGTAATGCAGTTATGTTTCTCGGAATCTCCCCTCTGAAGGTGTTGTTCTGTAAGGCCAAGTAAAAGAGATCCTGAAAACTGCCAATCCAGCCAGGAATTGTACCACCCAAACGGTTCCATGATAAATCCAACAACTTCAATTTGGTGCAACCACTCAACCATTGGGGTAAGGAACCTCTAAGTCCGCAGTCTGCAATAACTAGAATTTTCAAATTTTTGAAACGAAGATTGGGATCAGCAGGCAATTCTTCATCACGAAAGTTCAAGGTGAGTACCAAAGTAGTTAGGTTCCTGTTCTCTTGCAGGATTTGGAGACCAGAAGAAAAATTCACAAAGCTGCAATTTGAGAGGGACAAGTAAGAGAGGCTCTCAAAATTCTTAAAGCTTGGTGGGATTTCACCACTGAAATTGTTCCTGGCAAGATTGATGTTTTTCAAACTTCTACACAAGGGAAGATTGTCCGGCAGAGAACCAACGAACCTATTACTGCCCAAATTAAAAGAGGCCAAACTACTCATTACTGAACAATTAAGATCTAACCTACCTTCCAAAGAATTGTTCCTCAAATTAAGCACATCAACAGTTGGCGAATTCGCCAATGAAATTGGAATCCTACCACTGAATTTATTGGAATGGGCTAAAAGATGCTGCAACTTACTTAATTTATCAAAAACATCTGGGATCATATCTGAAAAGTTATTGGTTGATATGTCCAAATGAACAAGGCTAGAGAGATTACCAATATCAGGACTAAGTTGCCCAGAAAGCTTATTGCCTTGAAGAGCCAAAATACTCAACCTTTGAAGGTGAAATATATCTTCCGCTATTCCACCAGTGAGACCATTCATTCCAAGATACAGTTCCTCCAAAGCATCACAATTTCCCAGCCCTAGTGAAATCCCCCCAGATAAAAAGTTATCAGCGAAACGAAGAACCTGAATTTGAGTAGAGTTGTCACATATTCGAGTACGAACTGAACCGCTCAAGGAATTGGAGGAGATGTCAAGAATCTGAACTGAAGGTAAGTTGATGCTCTGAGGAAGTGGCCCATACAAGTCATTGGAGCTCAAGTCCAAAACTTGTAAATTTGGCAAGTGAAACAAAGACACAGGAAGTGAGCGTGTGAGGAAATTGTGAGAGAGATTCAGGAACTTAAGCTGATCCAGATTGCCTAAAGATTCAGAAATCTTGCCGGTTAATCTTCTTCTTTCAAGTACCAAACTGGTTACTCTACCAGAAGCTACAATACTGGCATTATCGTCCTGTAATCCAAGTGAAGATGGAGAATTACAGGTGATACCAACCCAGTTACAGCAATTGTTACTAATGTTCCAGCCTTCAATTCCAGAATCCAAATCATTGAATACCAAACCACTTAAGAAACCCTGCAATGCATCCAAATCATTTTGGTTGCAAGTGAGGTTCTGAGAGTTGAGCCCCTGAGCCTGGAAGTAGAAACCAACAGAAAAAGCAATCACACACCAGAAATCTCGAGTCCCCATTAAAGTAGAACGCAACACAAGAAGCCAAGAAATTGTATGCACATGAGAGTTAAGAAGGACTAAGAGGATGTAAAGAAATAATTCAATGTGAGCAAGTTGAGGAGCGGTATTCTTGTTGATTGAAGGAAAAAGGAAAGGCTGTGAAGGGTGAGATAGCTAGAAATGGATAGACACAGAGATAATAAAATAATAGAGTCGAAACATATTTAACAACTTAGGTGCTAAAATGGGAGGAGTTTTCAAAGTATTTGGTGGCATTAAAGCCATTGACTACGAGAAGAGAAATTTGCAGGAAAATCGAGCATAAATTTCCAACCACTTTGAGGACGATTTTAATGCGTTTGTCGAAACAAAAAGACAATGGCCTCAATAAAATTATTTACCATTACAAATTTGAAACTTCATGCTTTTAATAATACCCCAATTACCTTACAAATATTTATCCCACTATTTAAATAAGGGTGGGATCATACGAAACCCTAATACCCTCTCAACACCCCAATTTTAGTAAAAGAGTCACTTTAACAAAACTCTTTTGAGGTTTGCAAGAATTTCATATGACCACCTCTGATTTTAAAAATTTTATGTACTACCCTTCTCTGTTAAGATTTGTTAAAATTTCGTTAACAAAATATAAATTTTTTTTCAAATTGGCCTTAATTAGCTATTGCAAATATTTAAAATTGAAAAAATTGAAAAACTAAAATTATAAAAATAAAAAAATTATCTTGAAAGACTTAAACTTTATAATACAATTTTTCACAAGTGCAAGTGACAATTTTTTTATTATTTCAATATTTTAATATAAAATTATTTTTAATAATTTTTTAAGTTTATGTATCATTTATTTTGCTAGTAAGTTTTTTAAGACTTTATAAAGTAGTAGTTGATGGAAGATTATGAGCAAGTTTTTGGTTTTTTTTAAATTTTTTGTTTTAAAATTTTGAATGAGAGGAGATATATAAGATTTTCAGAACTAAAGGTGGTCATGAAAATTTTGGCAAACCTTAGGAAAGGTTTGTGGAATTGACCCTAATAAAAGATTAAACTAGTAAATCATCCATTATGTAAATTACTATTAAAGACAAGATTATAAAAGATTACATTAAAAAGTAAAATAATACAGATAAATTAGTTTCATTAATATACAAATTCTACACATTTATATTCTCTGGATAAGCAAACTCAAGGAAGAATTTTTGCGCAATTCAATATTTGATTGTAGTTTAGACAATTAATGAAAATATGAGCTAGAGAGGCCATCGATAGAGATTTAGTTAAAGAAATAGAAAGATTTGTTCATAAATTTAATATTTTTCAGAGATTGGATTGTCTTGATGTCTATACTCAAAAGAAACAAAATTCATTGTAAAAAGAAAAACAGAAAAAAAAATCTAATCATATAGAAAGAGATTGAATTGTACTAGAACTTGGTATAGATTATCAAAAGAAAAAAGAAATTTGACTTTTTCAAGAGAGATTTAGGTATTCAACATGGAAAAAAAAAGGGTCTATTCGTTCGAGAGAGATTGGGTCATTAAGGAAATTTAATTAAGAGACAAAGAAAAAAAAATCATTATACATGCAAAAGGATATAAGCAGCAGTGGCAGCAGGATTCAAACACTTATGAAAAAGGGAAGAAGTCAAAGAAATTGAATTACTTATGAAAGTGAAGGGAAGAAGTCAAGAAATTGAATAGTAGAGGGAGTTGTCCGCCAGTTTTAGATGTTCTCCGCTTTCAGTTACTTGACTCTTTTGAATTGCTTTCTCTTCTTATTTTTTAGGTTTATCAAATTTATTAATGTTTCAGATTACATAATTTAATTTTTATTAAATTAAATAGGGGTATTTATTATATTCAATGGGTGTATAAAATAGATTTAAAAGATTTAAATTTTGGTGAGGCGTGTGTTGAGAAATGGGGTGTTTAAAATGTAGTTATGGGTACATATAACCCACCCTTTAAATAATTCTAATTATCATGTAACCTAATATTTGTTTTATTAAATGTAAAAATAACTAAATAAATAAAATGGAACATTTACAAAACTGACTTTAATGTCACACTTATAAATTATGTGTAACTTGATTATAAATTGATGTAACATTATTTATTTATTGTCATATTTTCACTCATGAGATGAATTGACTTTTATATATTTACTTTTTTGAATTCATTTACCTTATAACATGTCATCCTATAAAAAAAATTTAGGGAAAATTGAAAAAATGGACAAATTTAGGGGGCTGGTTTGAAAAATGGACATGTTCTGAAATATTTTCATCCCATAGACACTTTTGTGTCTAAAAGAAAAAAACACCCTTGTCCTAAAATAAATTCCCAAAACCTTGTTATTTCATATCCTTCGGACAAATTTTTTTAAGAAAGACAGTAAAGCAAGACACAAAACAACGGAAACCAGTAACAGCTCGAATCACTTAACTTCACTGTCCCGAAACAACCTCAATATCTGAAGCAGTAAGCAAAACGCGTAAGAGCAACTTTTCCTTAATCTCTCTATAAATGGCATGAAAATTTAATGTATGTGTAGTGTTTTCGTCATTGCTCGCATTGGTAACTGACAACCGCATTATATAACTTAAAAATGGGTTATGTATGTGAACTAAGGGTAGAGATAGTGCCGTCTGTGTGAAAAAATGCTGGAAATTGGCTGTCGGTGTGCAAAAATGGGTTTTCACAGTCGAAGGTCGAAGAAGACGACTGTCTTCGAGTTTCGTCGAGTGTCGTCGAGTGTTCGAGTCGAGTGTCGAGAAGTTCTGTCGGGACCGAATCACGACAATTCGGATGGTGGTTTCGAGTGTCTAGCCATTGCCTCGATTCTAGGTTCGAGTGTCGCGTGTTCGAGTTCCGTCGAGGGTCTTGTGGATTGTCAAAAGTTCGTGTGTCGCGTGTCGAGAGTCGAGTGTAGGACGCGTGGAACCGACCTGTAGATGTCTCGAACCATTCATGTCGAGTGTTTCGAGAGTCGTGGACACCATTTTGTCGAGCTTTCGAGTAAGAGAGTCGAGTGTACAAGTTGACGAGTGTCGGACGACGAAGTTAGTCGAGTTCGAGTGTCGTGTCACATATGTCGAGTGTCGAGTGTTTTTGTCGAGTCTCGTCGAGCGTTTTGGCAGAACGCTCTTTTTTCTCACTTTTGCAAGCTATTTCATAATTATTTTTTGTCCACGGATCTTATATGATATGATATTATGATATATCTCAATCATGCAGGAAATGGAAACTTTACGCATACTCATTGCATATAATGGTTCATGGATTGTGCAAGAGAACGGTAGTTATTTGTATGCCGGTGGGACAGGGAAGCCATTGATAATTCGTAGATGTGCTACTTATAACGAGTTGGTTGACTGTATTAGTACTAAAATGGGTTGAGATCTTCGTAAGAAAAGAATGAGTTTAGAGGTTCAATTTTCTTGTAAGGGTGTTCTTCCAATGCCGATTCGTATTGAGACTGACGACGATGTTTCTTTTTTCATACAACATTGTTTGGAGGACCAACAATCATATACACCGTTAGTTGTTAAAGTTGAAGATAGGGAGAAGCAAAGACAGAGGTCAGGGTCAGGATCCGATGCAATCCGTAGGCGAGAAGGATGTTCTCATCCCTCATTCTTTCGTTCAGCAAGTGGGAGCAACCAATTAAGTGAGTCTACTCCTGTTTGTGGACAACCAGAATTGAATGATGATGTTGGCGTTGAATTTGAGCAGTGTTTAGGGCATGCGGGGCATGAGTCATTTGGGGTAGGGGTGTTATTTCAAAATGAAGAAGGAGTGCCTCCATCGATGCCATCGAGATTGGTACGTCATCTTGACAGCATTAGAGAGTTTGAGAGTGTAGGTAATATTGATGATGTTAATGATGACGATGGTGGGAATGAATATTGCGAAGATACTGACGATGGTGGTGATGATGTTCGTGTGCATGTTGACGATGACAATAATGATTACACGGTTCATATTGAGAATGATGTTGAGGGATTGGATGATTTTGTTGTTGATGGGCACAATGTAGCCGGTTCACATTTCGATAATGAGGGAGAACGGGAGATCTTGAATGATGTGAACCAGGATGAGCCGTTTACCGTGCCTTATCCAATTCACTCCACACCTACCGTGCCTCCTCCAATTCACTCCACACCTACTCGTCCAGTATATGGCCATCAGGAAGATCCGATGTCGAATAATGACAGCTCTCAGGCTAACACATTCAGGTGGATGCCGCCTATCGTCCATCCACCCTCTACAGATGGCGATGATGCCTCATCATTTGTAGTTGACGAGATTGAGGTTGGGGTTGGACAGATGTTTAACAGCAAAACGGAGCTTCGAGAGAAGTTAGCGATGTTGGCATTAAGACGAAACTTTCAATTCAAGGTGAGGAACTCCAACGCCACAAGGTTTGAGGTTGTATGTCGTGCTGAATCTTGTAAATGGCGTTTACGTGCCATAAAGGTGGCCGATTCACATTTCTTCCAAGTGAAAACGTATAAGAACCACCACACGTGCTCCGGAGCCGGACTTCACCCAGTTCACAAACAGGCAACTGCACATGTCATTGGCAAACATATTAAGAGCAAATTCGTTGAGGCATCGAGAATATATCGTCCAAAGGATATTATGTCCGATGTTCAGGAGTCATTGGGTGTTAACATCACGTACAATAAGGCATGGAGGGCAAAGGAGGTAGCTTTGCAAGAACTTCACGGATCTCATGATGAATCATTCACACTACTCCCTCAGTACATGTACATGATTGAGAAAGCAAACCCGGGGACCAAAACGTCGTTAGAAACTGATGAGGATAACCATTTCAGATACTTTTTCATGAGTATGGGGGCCTCGATTGCTGGATTTGCATCGTCAATTAGGCCAGTTATTGCAGTTGATGGTTCCTTTTTAAAAGGGAAATATAGGGGTACAATGTTTTTGGCTTCTTGTATGGATGGTAATAAACAAATATACCCCTTGGCATTTGGAATTGGGCATTCTGAAAATGATGACTCCTGGAACTGGTTCATGAGACAGTTGCGTGATCATGTTGTACAAAATATCCAAGATCTTGTCTTCATTTCTGACCGTCATCGTAGTATTGAACGTGCTGTGGTTGCAGTTTTTCCTAATGCACTGCATGGATTGTGCACTCATCATCTCAAGGGTAACTTGAAGGCAACGTTCAAGGACAAGACTTTGTTGGAATTGTACTACCGCGCTGCAAGGACATATCATTGTGCTGATTTCAACTATCATATGCGACAAATTGAATCGCATATGCCAGCAGCAGCAATTTATCTTCGAGAGATCGGAGTCGAGAAATGGGCACGTTCACAGTTTCATGGTCGGCGGTATAACATAATGACAACAAATATAGCTGAGTCGATGAACAGCTGTTTGCGACACCATCGATTCCTCCCGGTGACGTTGTTAGCTGATTATTTTCGGGCCAACTTGCAGAAATGGTTCTATGAGCGTCGACAGCTATTTGCTAACTCAGAATCACATCTCTCACCCTGGGCAAACAAGTTGATGGAGGAGCGTTTAAAAGAAGGAGATCGTATGAGGGTTAGTGGTATATCTCTTACTATGTATGAGGTTAGAGGCAACGACCGTGTTTGCATAGTTGACATGCACGCGCGTACATGCACGTGCCGTGTGTTTGATCTTGACCAGCTTCCGTGTGCACATGTATTAGCGGTATGTAAACGTATGAATCTCTTTACGTGCCATGATTACTGTGCCCATTGGTATACCACCGAAACATTGTTACATGCATATGCTCTCCCAGTAGTTCCTGTTGGAGTTAGTGAGGATTGGGTGGTTCCTGAGGAGGTTCGCAGTAGAGTGGTTCTCCCGCCAGTCATGAGGAGACCAGCCGGTCGTCCTCGGAGGAATCGAATCCCTTCTGTCGGTGAGTCTAGCTCCTCTCGATCTTGCGGGCGTTGTGGAAGTTCCGGGCACAATCGTCAAACATGCTGAAACCCAGTTCCGCTGCATGACAGGGGATGATGTATACCAAATGTGTAAACCAAATGTTGATGTTTGCAACATTGTCTCTTTTTTTTTTTTTTTTAACAAATCCTAAGCTTTTGAAAATAATATATTTTGGGTGTTGAATTTTGGCACTGTAAAGCAGTATTATTGTATTAAACACATCTTTATGGGCATTGTTGTTAAACAAAATAATCTTACCTGACGCCCAACCGAAAAATAATTTGGTATCTGATTCGAAATCTCTAAGAAACAAGTGTTCTGTCCAATCGCTCGACGACACTCGACGGTAGAAACTCGACGCTCGACTTAATTAGCGGAACAGAAAATGAAAATGAAAAAAACGAATGTTCGGCCTAAACGCTCGACGCAACTCGAAGGTATAACTCGACGCTCGATCTACACGACACACAGCCCCTCGAAGCTCGATCATATTGAACACGAACACGCGAAGCTCGATCAACACGTCACACGAACACTCGAAGCCCGACCAACACGTCACACGAACACTCGAAGCGCGACCACCACGTCACACGAACACTCGAAGCGCGATCAACCGGTCAGACAAACACTCGAAGCGCGGTTCACTTCGTCACACCAACACTCGAAGCTCGAGCACACGTCAGACAAACACTCGAAGAGCGACTAAACCTGTCACACGACCACTCGACGCTCGAGCTCACGGCACACGAAGACTCGAACCTCGACTCTCGACCTCCGGAGGGTCTATAACGTAATTTGCCTCGTCTCGACCCTCGACCCGTGACTCGCGATGACTGACACGTGGGGAGCTCGAACTTTGGGGTTTAAAAAGTTCTACCGTCACTTCCCGCTTCACTGCCATTTACTCCTACAAACCGTTTCAACTCTCCAAACTCACAGTAACGCACAGACAACGGTTGGGACGCAAACAGACGCGCAGCGACAATCATCTCAACTCCCGGCGACCACAGCACCGATCGGCATTCAGGTACGGCGTTTATTTACCGGCCATGCATGTTGTTTTCACTAGTTCAGTGGATTTAGGGCTGTTTAATAATGTTTAGGCCGTTTATGTTTGTATATGTGATTTGAAAATGTATTGTATGTGGTTGGTTTCGGCTGTCGTTGCCGGAAATTTACAAAGGAGTTATGTTGTGGTAGTGACACTCGACACTCGGCAAATGAGTTTTGTCGAGTGTTGTCGAGATATGTCGAGTGTTGTCGAGACATGTCGAGTGTAGTCGTGTTATGTCGAGTCTTGTCGAGTTTGTCGGGTTTCGTCGAGCTTTATCGAGCGTTTAGGCAGAATGCATGCTTTGTGGCTGTTTTTGGCTGTTTTTTTGCCTTTTTGTTTCATATTGAACTATAATGGACTTCTTTTTGCCAATTTGAAGCAAATGGCTGGTGAATTTGGACTGTCCTTCACGCTTAAGACACCGGATACGGAACACTACCAGGCCGTGGTCACAAACATGGCAGGTTGGGACTGTATACAATGGATCCGGGCGAGCTTCAGTGCGAGGCAGAAGGAGATGTTTCGTGCAACATGTTTCGGATTTCTCCTAGACATCCGTCGGCTCTCCTTTCCGTCTCAGTTGGCGCACCACGTGCTTCAGTGGGAGGTTAACACCGTGGGGTACGACCGGGAGATGTGGTTCCTTGTTGAAGGTAAAAAATTGGTTTTCATGTACAATGTTGTTACAAAGTCATAGTTTTGCACGTATGATATTTTTAGTTATTTAACTGTAACATCGTTGTCATCTTATGTAATTTTTTTCCTTATTTGCAGGACGACTCATTCGTTTTTCTGCGCACGAGTTCGGTTTGATAACCGGCTTACGATTTGCTTCCACGGTGCCACCAATACCAACGATGTTGCATCCGTGCCGATTGTTGGATACATACTTCGATGGCATGGACTTGGATCTCATCACTTTGTATGAAAATCTTAAGAATATGAATGTGTCTCGTATGCCAGACGAGGATGTCGTGAAGCTAGGCGTGTACTACGTGCTTGAGCGTTTCTTCATGGCCCGGGATAGACGCCGACACGTGTCTAGGACATGGTTGAATTTTGTGGACAGACTGGATGAATTTAATACGTATCCATGGGGTTCGTTGTCCTACGAAAAGACATTGGGCTCGATGAAGAGGGCTTTGGTTGGGAGGTTAGAAAATTACAAGAGGCGAGCCCAAGCGAAGACGAGGCAGGTGGAGCGCTATAACTTGGAGGGGTGCCCGTACGCCTTTCAGGTACGTTCTGCTATCCATGAGTGTGACCGTGTTGATTTCTGTTTGATGTAATTTTAGTCCATGTCACTAACTAACCTGTTCGATGTAATTAAGGTTTGGTTGTACGAGGCCGTGCCTTACTTTGGCACACATTTTGGTACAGTGCCACAGGATTGCGCGGCGAGGATACCACGGTTGTTGAAGTGGGAGACAGTTAAGACCCCGTCCCAGAACGCTACCTACACTGATATACTGAGGGTTAGGAGGCGGGTTAGTACGAATCCTGTGTTACATCGAATTGTCTTGTTTTTTGTTCAACCAAAAACTGATAACAGTTTCGCGTGATCTGATTATATGTTGACGCAGGCTAGGCCGCTCGTCGTTTTAGAGCCGTCCGTTGTGGAGCAGCAGACGGAGTGGTATGCACGGCTCAATGAAGTAGTTGGCATCCGTAGAGGTGCACATGTGGCTTGGGCAACAGCTACGGATGCTCCTTTACTGGCGGCGGAGAGCATTGAGCCACTTCCTGCTGAGGCGGCTGCAGCTCCACCTCCGGAGGGACCAGCAGCTCCACCTCACCTTCGGAGGGACCAGCAGCTCCACCTCCGGAGGGTCCAGCAGCTCCACCTCCGGAGGGCCCATTAGGTCCACATCCAGAGGGTCCAGCAGGACCACCCCCTGAGGGACCGGGACCAGCAGCTCCACCTCCGGAGGGTCCATCAGCACCACCTCCGGAGGGTCCGCCAGCTCCACCTCCGGAGGGTCCATCAGCACCACCTCCGGAGGGTCTGCCAGCTCCACCTCCTGAGGGACCGTCAGCTCCACCTCCTGAGCTCTCATCCGCTTCACCTCCTGCTGGCATCAGTTCCCCTGTTGACCCGGATGTGGTTGCAGCAACAGACACGGACAGTCCTGACATGGACGTAGGGCCTGGCAGTCCACCGCTGGAGCCTTTAAGTCCACTGCCAGAGCCGTTCCATAGTTCCGGAGCTCCAGGAGCATCGACGACGGCGTCGGGTCGGCAGGTAAGAAATGCCAGTCGGCATTAATATTCTTGTACGTATACATTTGCTGCTCTGTTGGTTAATGAAGACCCTTGTTACAATTCTCATGCAGGTGCCGCCGGTCCATGACGACTTCCAGAGCACAGTTTTGCGTGAACTTGCTCTGTTACGGGCGGAGAACAGGGAAATGCGTGAGGAGATAGCTCGTCTCCGCGAGGCCGTTCTGGACCTCGGTGCGAACTTCGGAAACGATGACACGGTACTTTCCAATATTTACATACTGGATTTTGACCTGTTCCACACACGCTTAAGCTGATGGTTATGTTTGTCTGATTTCAGGATTCAGATGCTGATTCTGACGGAGGTCCGGGTGATGACGGTGATGGTCCGCCACCCGCGATTCCTGATTCCGTTAACCGGAATGTTCCTGCAGCCGATGCTCCTCCGGCAGCCTTAGTTTCACGCAGGGGTCGCCGCCTCCTACCAGCAAAGCATAAGCGAAGCCCCTTTGTCAGTCCACCAGGTAGGAAGAGGCCGAGGGTTCAGCAGCAGGAGGAAGCCACTGACCAGCAGCAGCCACAGTCAGAGGCCCCTTTACAATCCGAGGTGCCTATTGCTCAGTCGGAAGACAATCGATCTCAGTGGCCATCAGCAGATGTAGGAACTGGTCTCATTTTGTGCCCTCCGGTTCCACTTTTCGACCCACGTGCCCCGATAGCAGAAGTTGACATGAAGGGATTCCACGCGTGGCTGGCGGACGACACCAGAACAGATCGCGCTGAGTTGGCAGTCTTCAGCGCAGATCGTAAGTTCTTCACGACGCTGATCAGCCCATCAGAATGGCTTGAAGCTGAGGTACTTTCATATCATCTCTGGCTGTCGAATATTGCTATATACAATTGGATTCCTTATTGATAGCAATTGTTGTTTTCAGCACATAGACAGCTACTTGTGGGTTCTACGGTGCAGAGCTCGCGCCATGACCAGACCTGGTGTACAGAGGTCTGCTTTCCTCGACACCACTTTTTGGGTACGTAAATCGTAGACATCTTACATTAACAATTTGTCACTTGAAATTTATGATTCCTTCAATGCGCTAACTGAACTCATGAACTTGCAGTTGAAATTGAAGTCGTTGTGGGCGCTATACTCGGAAAGATTGGACGACATTACCTGGGCAAATGAGGAGGACATGGTCCAGTATATCCTAGGACAGGTGCCCCTCGCTGGAACACCATGGGTCGACGTTGATAGGGTGAGAACATTTATATTCACTGAATTAGCATGTGCCATCTTATTTAAAATGTTGTGATTCATTTCCATTTCCGTGTTGTCAATTCGTTTTCAGCTCTATCTCCCAGTACACCTCACCGATGATCATTGGGTGGCAGCAGAGGTGCATTTGAATCGCCGTCAGATTTCCATATACGACTCATCTATTGGGCATACTTCTACGGACATAGTCATGCAGACAGTCCGGTGCCTCGCTGAGCTACTACCCCGTATGGTGTCAATGGAGGTTTACGGTATTCCTGACTATCCCACAACCCCATTTGACATTATGCGAATCGAGGACGTGGAGCAGGTGCCACAGCAGGAGCCTGGGGGAGGGGCATGCGGCGTGTACTGTTTGAAGTACATCGAGTTCCTAGTGGGGGGCGTTCCACTGACCGAGATTAAGGCATTCCAGGACGACGAATGCCAGGAGAGAATGGCATTACATCTTTGGCTCAGCCGCGAAAACCCACAAGAGGCGGCCCCGCCCATCCTGGTGCCCTACGACATCAAGGCGCTGTTGCCTCAACCGGTAGTGCCTGCTGATGTTGCAGCTGCTGATGTTGCAGGCACTACTGCGACTGCTGATGATGTGTCAGGAGATGTTATGACCACTATTGCCCATGACGACGTTGATTCAGCGAAGGTCAAGTAGCAGCCGAGCACGTTGGGACCATGAGATCACCTATTTTTTTTGTATATATTATGTTTAGTTAAACAAAATTGTTTTTTTTTGTTTTTGGACACTAACACATTATTGTATAGTACATGTTTTTTATAGTAGCACATGGTTATGATGTATAGTTGTACGAAAACTTGTAAATACACAATATTCTATAGTGACATTATTTAATGGACTAATCACACATACCTCCCCTGGGCTTTAGCTTAATTTCATTCATAAACACTGTTTACCATCTAATTACTTTTTTGAAATTAATCATCGAAACCCCTTCCGTCAGTTTTGCCGTTAATTGTATGAAAATAAATGTAATGAATAAGGGAAAAAAAGTAAACCCATCTAATTAGTTCTGCTGGCCAGTCTCACGGGAGCTGCTCACAGAACCCAAGTGCTCTTCGCTGCCTCCCCTGCACTGCGCACGCTGATAGCAAGAGTTCAGTTGAGTTGAGTTGATGCAAAATGAAGTTTAACATAGCAAACCCAACCACTGGTTGCCACAACAAGCTTGAGATCGATGACGATCAGAAGCCCGAGTTTTTTTAGATAGGAGGAGCTCCCAAGAATTTAGTACAGATGCTCTGGGGTCTACAATTCATGGATATGTTTTTAAGATCATGGGAGGCTGCGACAAGCAAGGATTCCCAATGGAACTGGGAGTTCTGACTCCTGGTCGTGTTCATCTTTTGCTTCACAGAGGAACCTGTTGACCCAGGTATGGCAACCCAAGAGGGGGGGTGATTTGGGTTTTTATTTATCAAAATGGATTTGTAAAACTTTTCTTGAATAACCAAAATTAGTTTACTCTATCTTTATTAGTTTACTCTTTCTTTAGGAATAAAGGTGAAGAATATGAAATTAGAAGTTATGAAATATGCAAAGAGAATAACAATAATGAACAATCACAAGTGCAAGTAAATATAAAGAGATAGCGATAGAGAGAGTGCAAACTCAGTTTACGTGGTTCGGCAAACCTTGCCTACGTCCACGGGCTCCTAGCTCCAAGCTAGGCTTTCCACTGAGTTGTAAAAATCTTTACAACTTGCTTGATGAACAACAACACCAAGACTTTTTCTTCAACTTTTGACAACACTACACCAAGAGTTCTTCTTCATGAACAACCTCACCGAGGTAACTTTCTTCAACTCTTCATAACACCACACCAAGAGTTCTCTCAAGGATAACTTTTATCCTTTACAAGGAGATCTCACTCTCACCACAGTACAAGAACGAATAAAAAAACAGCAGCCACAAAAGCACACCTCTATTCAAAGAGTAGATAAAGAATATAAAAGTTCTGTAGACTTGATATTTCTCTTGTTTTTTGCTTGCTAGATGCCTCTCTTGCTCTGTTTGAATCCATGGGAGAAGGGCTCCTTTTATAGGCAATTTGATTGAACTTAATCAAATTAAGACACCAACTCCAAATTTTCTGCCCACCATAAAAAACGTAATCTTGTCTGCCACTTTTTTCAATGTTCTGTTTGAAATTTGAAAATCTGCAACAACCAAGTCATTTGGATATTTGTAGCTCAAGATATGGCCAAAACACCATTCGGCGCTCATGTGAATTGATTTTTCTTCTATATGTCAGTCCACCGATTTGCATGTGTATTATGTCGGCCTTCCGTTTCAAATTTGAATTTCTTCAAAGAATATGAAATGTGATCCATTGAATCATCTTTCCAATGCCACAAGAATCAAGTCATTTGGATATCTCTAGCTCAAGATATGGATAATACATCATTCGGTACTCATATGAGTTGATTTTTCTTCTCTGTGTCAGTCCACCAAATTGCATGTCAATTATGTCGGCCTTCCATTTGAAATTTGAATTTCTTCTAAACATATAAAATGTGCCCCATTAAGTTCTTTTTTCAATGCCACAATAATCAAGTCATTTTTATATTTCTATCTCAAGATATGTCCAAAAGAGTATTCGGTGCTCATGTTAGTTACTTCCGTTTGTCTTTCAAATTGCATAATAATTTGGACAACCTTACACTTGAAATTTGAATTTCTTTAAAACGTATGAAATGTTATAAATTGAGAAAACTTTCCAAAGGGTCAAGAATCACTTCATTTGGACATCTGTAGAAAAATATATGACCAATTGATTGAACATTGCTCATGTGACGCATTTCTTGAATCAAATCTTGTTCTTAAACTTTTGTGCCTTTAACATGTAGTATTCTCCTTTGGCTTCAACACTACTTTTGTGCCTTAACATGTAGTATTCTCCTTTGGCTTCAACACTTCATTTTAATAAGCCCCATCTTGATTTTGCAATTATTTCAATAATCTTATTCTTGCGCATAAATATAATCTCAATGAATCAATGTGTATTGTTATCATCAAAATTATCATGTAGGCTTAGGGCTAACAATCTCTCCTTGCTTCAGAGGTTATAGAAGGCGCAATGGAGAGCGAACGAGGAAATCTGTTCGTGGATGCATTGTTAATCAAGATCTGTCTGTATTGAACTTGGTTATAGTTAAGAAGGATGAGAACGA